>OX419749.1:2500-27500 GCA_948477245.1 Thumatha senex
TAACCTAACCTAACCTAACCTAACCTAACCTAACCTAACCTAACCTAACCTAACCTAACCTAACCTAACCTAACCTAACCTAACCTAACCTAACCTAACCTAACCTAACCTAACCTAACCTAACCTAACCTAACCTAACCTAACCTAACCTAACCTAACCTAACCTAACCTAACCTAACCTAACCTAACCTAACCTAACCTAACCTAACCTAACCTAACCTAACCTAACCTAACCTAACCTAACCTAACCTAACCTAACCTAACCTAACCTAACCTAACCTAACCTAACCTAACCTAACCTAACCTAACCTAACCTAACCTAACCTAACCTAACCTAACCTAACCTAACCTAACCTAACCTAACCTAACCTAACCTAACCTAACCTAACCTAACCTAACCTAACCTAACCTAACCTAACCTAACCTAACCTAACCTAACCTAACCTAACCTAACCTAACCTAACCTAACCTAACCTAACCTAACCTAACCTAACCTAACCTAACCTAACCTAACCTAACCTAACCTAACCTAACCTAACCTAACCTAACCTAACCTAACCTAACCTAACCTAACCTAACCTAACCTAACCTAACCTAACCTAACCTAACCTAACCTAACCTAACCTAACCTAACCTAACCTAACCTAACCTAACCTAACCTAACCTAACCTAACCTAACCTAACCTAACCTAACCTAACCTAACCTAACCTAACCTAACCTAACCTAACCTAACCTAACCTAACCTAACCTAACCTAACCTAACCTAACCTAACCTAACCTAACCTAACCTAACCTAACCTAACCTAACCTAACCTAACCTAACCTAACCTAACCTAACCTAACCTAACCTAACCTAACCTAACCTAACCTAACCTAACCTAACCTAACCTAACCTAACCTAACCTAACCTAACCTAACCTAACCTAACCTAACCTAACCTAACCTAACCTAACCTAACCTAACCTAACCTAACCTAACCTAACCTAACCTAACCTAACCTAACCTAACCTAACCTAACCTAACCTAACCTAACCTAACCTAACCTAACCTAACCTAACCTAACCTAACCTAACCTAACCTAACCTAACCTAACCTAACCTAACCTAACCTAACCTAACCTAACCTAACCTAACCTAACCTAACCTAACCTAACCTAACCTAACCTAACCTAACCTAACCTAACCTAACCTAACCTAACCTAACCTAACCTAACCTAACCTAACCTAACCTAACCTAACCTAACCTAACCTAACCTAACCTAACCTAACCTAACCTAACCTAACCTAACCTAACCTAACCTAACCTAACCTAACCTAACCTAACCTAACCTAACCTAACCTAACCTAACCTAACCTAACCTAACCTAACCTAACCTAACCTAACCTAACCTAACCTAACCTAACCTAACCTAACCTAACCTAACCTAACCTAACCTAACCTAACCTAACCTAACCTAACCTAACCTAACCTAACCTAACCTAACCTAACCTAACCTAACCTAACCTAACCTAACCTAACCTAACCTAACCTAACCTAACCTAACCTAACCTAACCTAACCTAACCTAACCTAACCTAACCTAACCTAACCTAACCTAACCTAACCTAACCTAACCTAACCTAACCTAACCTAACCTAACCTAACCTAACCTAACCTAACCTAACCTAACCTAACCTAACCTAACCTAACCTAACCTAACCTAACCTAACCTAACCTAACCTAACCTAACCTAACCTAACCTAACCTAACCTAACCTAACCTAACCTAACCTAACCTAACCTAACCTAACCTAACCTAACCTAACCTAACCTAACCTAACCTAACCTAACCTAACCTAACCTAACCTAACCTAACCTAACCTAACCTAACCTAACCTAACCTAACCTAACCTAACCTAACCTAACCTAACCTAACCTAACCTAACCTAACCTAACCTAACCTAACCTAACCTAACCTAACCTAACCTAACCTAACCTAACCTAACCTAACCTAACCTAACCTAACCTAACCTAACCTAACCTAACCTAACCTAACCTAACCTAACCTAACCTAACCTAACCTAACCTAACCTAACCTAACCTAACCTAACCTAACCTAACCTAACCTAACCTAACCTAACCTAACCTAACCTAACCTAACCTAACCTAACCTAACCTAACCTAACCTAACCTAACCTAACCTAACCTAACCTAACCTAACCTAACCTAACCTAACCTAACCTAACCTAACCTAACCTAACCTAACCTAACCTAACCTAACCTAACCTAACCTAACCTAACCTAACCTAACCTAACCTAACCTAACCTAACCTAACCTAACCTAACCTAACCTAACCTAACCTAACCTAACCTAACCTAACCTAACCTAACCTAACCTAACCTAACCTAACCTAACCTAACCTAACCTAACCTAACCTAACCTAACCTAACCTAACCTAACCTAACCTAACCTAACCTAACCTAACCTAACCTAACCTAACCTAACCTAACCTAACCTAACCTAACCTAACCTAACCTAACCTAACCTAACCTAACCTAACCTAACCTAACCTAACCTAACCTAACCTAACCTAACCTAACCTAACCTAACCTAACCTAACCTAACCTAACCTAACCTAACCTAACCTAACCTAACCTAACCTAACCTAACCTAACCTAACCTAACCTAACCTAACCTAACCTAACCTAACCTAACCTAACCTAACCTAACCTAACCTAACCTAACCTAACCTAACCTAACCTAACCTAACCTAACCTAACCTAACCTAACCTAACCTAACCTAACCTAACCTAACCTAACCTAACCTAACCTAACCTAACCTAACCTAACCTAACCTAACCTAACCTAACCTAACCTAACCTAACCTAACCTAACCTAACCTAACCTAACCTAACCTAACCTAACCTAACCTAACCTAACCTAACCTAACCTAACCTAACCTAACCTAACCTAACCTAACCTAACCTAACCTAACCTAACCTAACCTAACCTAACCTAACCTAACCTAACCTAACCTAACCTAACCTAACCTAACCTAACCTAACCTAACCTAACCTAACCTAACCTAACCTAACCTAACCTAACCTAACCTAACCTAACCTAACCTAACCTAACCTAACCTAACCTAACCTAACCTAACCTAACCTAACCTAACCTAACCTAACCTAACCTAACCTAACCTAACCTAACCTAACCTAACCTAACCTAACCTAACCTAACCTAACCTAACCTAACCTAACCTAACCTAACCTAACCTAACCTAACCTAACCTAACCTAACCTAACCTAACCTAACCTAACCTAACCTAACCTAACCTAACCTAACCTAACCTAACCTAACCTAACCTAACCTAACCTAACCTAACCTAACCTAACCTAACCTAACCTAACCTAACCTAACCTAACCTAACCTAACCTAACCTAACCTAACCTAACCTAACCTAACCTAACCTAACCTAACCTAACCTAACCTAACCTAACCTAACCTAACCTAACCTAACCTAACCTAACCTAACCTAACCTAACCTAACCTAACCTAACCTAACCTAACCTAACCTAACCTAACCTAACCTAACCTAACCTAACCTAACCTAACCTAACCTAACCTAACCTAACCTAACCTAACCTAACCTAACCTAACCTAACCTAACCTAACCTAACCTAACCTAACCTAACCTAACCTAACCTAACCTAACCTAACCTAACCTAACCTAACCTAACCTAACCTAACCTAACCTAACCTAACCTAACCTAACCTAACCTAACCTAACCTAACCTAACCTAACCTAACCTAACCTAACCTAACCTAACCTAACCTAACCTAACCTAACCTAACCTAACCTAACCTAACCTAACCTAACCTAACCTAACCTAACCTAACCTAACCTAACCTAACCTAACCTAACCTAACCTAACCTAACCTAACCTAACCTAACCTAACCTAACCTAACCTAACCTAACCTAACCTAACCTAACCTAACCTAACCTAACCTAACCTAACCTAACCTAACCTAACCTAACCTAACCTAACCTAACCTAACCTAACCTAACCTAACCTAACCTAACCTAACCTAACCTAACCTAACCTAACCTAACCTAACCTAACCTAACCTAACCTAACCTAACCTAACCTAACCTAACCTAACCTAACCTAACCTAACCTAACCTAACCTAACCTAACCTAACCTAACCTAACCTAACCTAACCTAACCTAACCTAACCTAACCTAACCTAACCTAACCTAACCTAACCTAACCTAACCTAACCTAACCTAACCTAACCTAACCTAACCTAACCTAACCTAACCTAACCTAACCTAACCTAACCTAACCTAACCTAACCTAACCTAACCTAACCTAACCTAACCTAACCTAACCTAACCTAACCTAACCTAACCTAACCTAACCTAACCTAACCTAACCTAACCTAACCTAACCTAACCTAACCTAACCTAACCTAACCTAACCTAACCTAACCTAACCTAACCTAACCTAACCTAACCTAACCTAACCTAACCTAACCTAACCTAACCTAACCTAACCTAACCTAACCTAACCTAACCTAACCTAACCTAACCTAACCTAACCTAACCTAACCTAACCTAACCTAACCTAACCTAACCTAACCTAACCTAACCTAACCTAACCTAACCTAACCTAACCTAACCTAACCTAACCTAACCTAACCTAACCTAACCTAACCTAACCTAACCTAACCTAACCTAACCTAACCTAACCTAACCTAACCTAACCTAACCTAACCTAACCTAACCTAACCTAACCTAACCTAACCTAACCTAACCTAACCTAACCTAACCTAACCTAACCTAACCTAACCTAACCTAACCTAACCTAACCTAACCTAACCTAACCTAACCTAACCTAACCTAACCTAACCTAACCTAACCTAACCTAACCTAACCTAACCTAACCTAACCTAACCTAACCTAACCTAACCTAACCTAACCTAACCTAACCTAACCTAACCTAACCTAACCTAACCTAACCTAACCTAACCTAACCTAACCTAACCTAACCTAACCTAACCTAACCTAACCTAACCTAACCTAACCTAACCTAACCTAACCTAACCTAACCTAACCTAACCTAACCTAACCTAACCTAACCTAACCTAACCTAACCTAACCTAACCTAACCTAACCTAACCTAACCTAACCTAACCTAACCTAACCTAACCTAACCTAACCTAACCTAACCTAACCTAACCTAACCTAACCTAACCTAACCTAACCTAACCTAACCTAACCTAACCTAACCTAACCTAACCTAACCTAACCTAACCTAACCTAACCTAACCTAACCTAACCTAACCTAACCTAACCTAACCTAACCTAACCTAACCTAACCTAACCTAACCTAACCTAACCTAACCTAACCTAACCTAACCTAACCTAACCTAACCTAACCTAACCTAACCTAACCTAACCTAACCTAACCTAACCTAACCTAACCTAACCTAACCTAACCTAACCTAACCTAACCTAACCTAACCTAACCTAACCTAACCTAACCTAACCTAACCTAACCTAACCTAACCTAACCTAACCTAACCTAACCTAACCTAACCTAACCTAACCTAACCTAACCTAACCTAACCTAACCTAACCTAACCTAACCTAACCTAACCTAACCTAACCTAACCTAACCTAACCTAACCTAACCTAACCTAACCTAACCTAACCTAACCTAACCTAACCTAACCTAACCTAACCTAACCTAACCTAACCTAACCTAACCTAACCTAACCTAACCTAACCTAACCTAACCTAACCTAACCTAACCTAACCTAACCTAACCTAACCTAACCTAACCTAACCTAACCTAACCTAACCTAACCTAACCTAACCTAACCTAACCTAACCTAACCTAACCTAACCTAACCTAACCTAACCTAACCTAACCTAACCTAACCTAACCTAACCTAACCTAACCTAACCTAACCTAACCTAACCTAACCTAACCTAACCTAACCTAACCTAACCTAACCTAACCTAACCTAACCTAACCTAACCTAACCTAACCTAACCTAACCTAACCTAACCTAACCTAACCTAACCTAACCTAACCTAACCTAACCTAACCTAACCTAACCTAACCTAACCTAACCTAACCTAACCTAACCTAACCTAACCTAACCTAACCTAACCTAACCTAACCTAACCTAACCTAACCTAACCTAACCTAACCTAACCTAACCTAACCTAACCTAACCTAACCTAACCTAACCTAACCTAACCTAACCTAACCTAACCTAACCTAACCTAACCTAACCTAACCTAACCTAACCTAACCTAACCTAACCTAACCTAACCTAACCTAACCTAACCTAACCTAACCTAACCTAACCTAACCTAACCTAACCTAACCTAACCTAACCTAACCTAACCTAACCTAACCTAACCTAACCTAACCTAACCTAACCTAACCTAACCTAACCTAACCTAACCTAACCTAACCTAACCTAACCTAACCTAACCTAACCTAACCTAACCTAACCTAACCTAACCTAACCTAACCTAACCTAACCTAACCTAACCTAACCTAACCTAACCTAACCTAACCTAACCTAACCTAACCTAACCTAACCTAACCTAACCTAACCTAACCTAACCTAACCTAACCTAACCTAACCTAACCTAACCTAACCTAACCTAACCTAACCTAACCTAACCTAACCTAACCTAACCTAACCTAACCTAACCTAACCTAACCTAACCTAACCTAACCTAACCTAACCTAACCTAACCTAACCTAACCTAACCTAACCTAACCTAACCTAACCTAACCTAACCTAACCTAACCTAACCTAACCTAACCTAACCTAACCTAACCTAACCTAACCTAACCTAACCTAACCTAACCTAACCTAACCTAACCTAACCTAACCTAACCTAACCTAACCTAACCTAACCTAACCTAACCTAACCTAACCTAACCTAACCTAACCTAACCTAACCTAACCTAACCTAACCTAACCTAACCTAACCTAACCTAACCTAACCTAACCTAACCTAACCTAACCTAACCTAACCTAACCTAACCTAACCTAACCTAACCTAACCTAACCTAACCTAACCTAACCTAACCTAACCTAACCTAACCTAACCTAACCTAACCTAACCTAACCTAACCTAACCTAACCTAACCTAACCTAACCTAACCTAACCTAACCTAACCTAACCTAACCTAACCTAACCTAACCTAACCTAACCTAACCTAACCTAACCTAACCTAACCTAACCTAACCTAACCTAACCTAACCTAACCTAACCTAACCTAACCTAACCTAACCTAACCTAACCTAACCTAACCTAACCTAACCTAACCTAACCTAACCTAACCTAACCTAACCTAACCTAACCTAACCTAACCTAACCTAACCTAACCTAACCTAACCTAACCTAACCTAACCTAACCTAACCTAACCTAACCTAACCTAACCTAACCTAACCTAACCTAACCTAACCTAACCTAACCTAACCTAACCTAACCTAACCTAACCTAACCTAACCTAACCTAACCTAACCTAACCTAACCTAACCTAACCTAACCTAACCTAACCTAACCTAACCTAACCTAACCTAACCTAACCTAACCTAACCTAACCTAACCTAACCTAACCTAACCTAACCTAACCTAACCTAACCTAACCTAACCTAACCTAACCTAACCTAACCTAACCTAACCTAACCTAACCTAACCTAACCTAACCTAACCTAACCTAACCTAACCTAACCTAACCTAACCTAACCTAACCTAACCTAACCTAACCTAACCTAACCTAACCTAACCTAACCTAACCTAACCTAACCTAACCTAACCTAACCTAACCTAACCTAACCTAACCTAACCTAACCTAACCTAACCTAACCTAACCTAACCTAACCTAACCTAACCTAACCTAACCTAACCTAACCTAACCTAACCTAACCTAACCTAACCTAACCTAACCTAACCTAACCTAACCTAACCTAACCTAACCTAACCTAACCTAACCTAACCTAACCTAACCTAACCTAACCTAACCTAACCTAACCTAACCTAACCTAACCTAACCTAACCTAACCTAACCTAACCTAACCTAACCTAACCTAACCTAACCTAACCTAACCTAACCTAACCTAACCTAACCTAACCTAACCTAACCTAACCTAACCTAACCTAACCTAACCTAACCTAACCTAACCTAACCTAACCTAACCTAACCTAACCTAACCTAACCTAACCTAACCTAACCTAACCTAACCTAACCTAACCTAACCTAACCTAACCTAACCTAACCTAACCTAACCTAACCTAACCTAACCTAACCTAACCTAACCTAACCTAACCTAACCTAACCTAACCTAACCTAACCTAACCTAACCTAACCTAACCTAACCTAACCTAACCTAACCTAACCTAACCTAACCTAACCTAACCTAACCTAACCTAACCTAACCTAACCTAACCTAACCTAACCTAACCTAACCTAACCTAACCTAACCTAACCTAACCTAACCTAACCTAACCTAACCTAACCTAACCTAACCTAACCTAACCTAACCTAACCTAACCTAACCTAACCTAACCTAACCTAACCTAACCTAACCTAACCTAACCTAACCTAACCTAACCTAACCTAACCTAACCTAACCTAACCTAACCTAACCTAACCTAACCTAACCTAACCTAACCTAACCTAACCTAACCTAACCTAACCTAACCTAACCTAACCTAACCTAACCTAACCTAACCTAACCTAACCTAACCTAACCTAACCTAACCTAACCTAACCTAACCTAACCTAACCTAACCTAACCTAACCTAACCTAACCTAACCTAACCTAACCTAACCTAACCTAACCTAACCTAACCTAACCTAACCTAACCTAACCTAACCTAACCTAACCTAACCTAACCTAACCTAACCTAACCTAACCTAACCTAACCTAACCTAACCTAACCTAACCTAACCTAACCTAACCTAACCTAACCTAACCTAACCTAACCTAACCTAACCTAACCTAACCTAACCTAACCTAACCTAACCTAACCTAACCTAACCTAACCTAACCTAACCTAACCTAACCTAACCTAACCTAACCTAACCTAACCTAACCTAACCTAACCTAACCTAACCTAACCTAACCTAACCTAACCTAACCTAACCTAACCTAACCTAACCTAACCTAACCTAACCTAACCTAACCTAACCTAACCTAACCTAACCTAACCTAACCTAACCTAACCTAACCTAACCTAACCTAACCTAACCTAACCTAACCTAACCTAACCTAACCTAACCTAACCTAACCTAACCTAACCTAACCTAACCTAACCTAACCTAACCTAACCTAACCTAACCTAACCTAACCTAACCTAACCTAACCTAACCTAACCTAACCTAACCTAACCTAACCTAACCTAACCTAACCTAACCTAACCTAACCTAACCTAACCTAACCTAACCTAACCTAACCTAACCTAACCTAACCTAACCTAACCTAACCTAACCTAACCTAACCTAACCTAACCTAACCTAACCTAACCTAACCTAACCTAACCTAACCTAACCTAACCTAACCTAACCTAACCTAACCTAACCTAACCTAACCTAACCTAACCTAACCTAACCTAACCTAACCTAACCTAACCTAACCTAACCTAACCTAACCTAACCTAACCTAACCTAACCTAACCTAACCTAACCTAACCTAACCTAACCTAACCTAACCTAACCTAACCTAACCTAACCTAACCTAACCTAACCTAACCTAACCTAACCTAACCTAACCTAACCTAACCTAACCTAACCTAACCTAACCTAACCTAACCTAACCTAACCTAACCTAACCTAACCTAACCTAACCTAACCTAACCTAACCTAACCTAACCTAACCTAACCTAACCTAACCTAACCTAACCTAACCTAACCTAACCTAACCTAACCTAACCTAACCTAACCTAACCTAACCTAACCTAACCTAACCTAACCTAACCTAACCTAACCTAACCTAACCTAACCTAACCTAACCTAACCCAGTCACATTCGACCTCCCGACCTGAGAGCCACGAATTGTTGTCGCTCCGCACTTTAAAAATTCCGAAAAGTGGGTTTTTCTTAACCAAATCCCGCGTGTGATATCTCAAAAGTTGCGTCTCGTCGCGGCGCACGCGCTGTTATATTGCTTATTACTAGCGCGTTATCACAGCAAAAGTTATATCGAAAAAAGTGCTTATTTTAGAGGTTAGGTAGATGCAAAAAGTGCCTAAAAATCTTAATAAAACAGTGAATAGTGGATATATAATCGTGTAAAAAGTGTCCAGTGGTGTGGCATAGCGGCCTTCGTCGACCTGCGGCTTCGGTCTCGCCGAAAAACAGTTAGTTTTTCCGGCAGAGGGCCGAAAAACACTTTTCCACCACGTGTTTTTCAACACGAGGTGACCGAAAGAGGCGTCGCAGCACCACGAAACTTAAGAGGATTAAAGAAGGTACAGAACTACTGGATTTTCAAAAGAAATTAGAATTTTAGGACCAGCCGTTTTCAATTAAAATTAATTAAAAAAGTCAAACTTTGCACCCTTATAACTCCAACAACAGGAAGACTTAAGAAAAATTTTAACTGCTGTTTGTTGCGCGCTTCTTTGGAGAACAAGCCTACAAATTTTCAAAATTTTTGGATTACATTTGGAACATTTTAAAATTAAAAAACTAAATTTTTTGTATTTTTTAAAAATTTTTTGTCAAAAATTCTCATTCTTATTAATATTTTATGTGTTTATAATAGTGGATTATTTGTAGTATTTTATGAAAATTTTTGTGTATTTTTAGGTATAACCGCTCTAGAGTTATTGAATTTTTTATGTTTTTTGTTGATAAATAGTAAATAAATAGAAAATAAATAAATCTAAGGCCAGAATAGTGTTTAAACACTATTAATCAATATTACTTAGCCCAAACTTGGGCACTGTAGGCCTAAAAACGAAAGTTTTCGGCGAAATCCGCCATTTTGTTTTTTATAGGTGCAAATTTAAATTGCAAATAACTCGAGAACGGAGAGTCTTGGAACTGCGAGGTTTTAAATACAGCCAAGCCCGGGAAAAGGACTTTCACTTCTACCAGGTTTTGAGGAGTTTGGAGAAAAGATTTTGTTTTTACTCCAGACCCCTCCAGGAAGGTTCCCGGAGAGGCGCCCAGCCTGCCAAAGAAAGTCCGAGTCTTCTACGACAAACGGCTGCCGAGTAATCGTATTTTTAAAATCGTTTTTGACAGCTCGGCGGCCATCTTTGTTTTCTTTGAACCCTCGCAGTTTCAAAACTATCGGCCGTAGGAAGCTACGGTTTTTTCAGTGTAGGTTGGGAGGTGGAAATCTACCTGCTCCTCGAATTTCAGGGCTTTTGGAGCCAAAAAATTTTAGGGGGCCGAAAGCCACTCGGTGAGGTAGAGGTGGTCGGGACGAACAGGGCGGACCCAAACTTGGCTGCTCTGCGACATCTGGGACCGGAGATACGGGCGATCAAAGTTCGACTTTGACAGCTCGGCCGCCATTTTGGAAAACTTTGATCGCCTGTAGTTCTGGAACGGGGCATCGTAGAGGAGTGTGGTTTTCTCTGGGCGACTCGGCGGCCACTGCCCTACTTGAAAAAGGGGTTTTGGAGGGTTTTGGGGATTTCAAAATTTTTTAATTCAAAAAGGCTACTGGCGGGTAGGTCTTGTCGCGAACTTTAAGGTAAACCCAAACACGAGTGAAATCGGCCCGGTGGTTCGGGAGAAACGGAGGTTTTAAAATTTCTGGCGGCCATATTGGAAAAGTTTGAACCTCTTTTTCTCGGGAACCCCTTGGGCTAGCGGCGGCGTGTTTGGGTTTGTTAAGAAGGGCTTGGCGGGGGCTACCAGCTGGACCACTCTACACAGCTCTACATAGAGTGTGTAGAGTTCTGGGGCTAAATTATTACCTTTTGGACACAAATTATATTGGGGGTACCGATTTTCGGCAAAAATAGATAAGGGGAGGATCCGAGGGACGGGTAGAGAGACTGCTATTAACTGTAGCCCATAAAGTTGGGCAGCAAATCACTCTATCGAAAATTGAATCGATATTTAGAATAGATAGTATAAGACCTAAGCCCTATTGGCAACCTTAGCAAGTAGTAAATTAGGTTAAGACTGGAGCCCTATTGGCCACTTTAGTTACAAATATATGACGTAGCTGAGCTACAAATCGATAGTTAATAAGTTTTAACTCACTCCTTAGGGAGCTGTATTGGTCGTGTTGATAATCAGACTGGCCCCTGTGCGAGCTTCTACAGGACAATTCTATGCTAGGCAGTGGGCCGTGAATGCATACAAACGCTACTAAACATACACAAACACTTACCCTAGTATCATACATTCCTGACACTAAACATAAACACTAAGTAAACATCAACTACATACACATACAATTACACACACACAACTCGGACCTGAAGGCGCGCCCCCGCCGGAGAGTAGTCCCGCATCGTACGGGAGTCCAGTTTATCTTCGTTTGAAGTAAATCAAAACTTTAAATTTATTTTAACATTTTAACTTAATCACTATCAACAACAAATCTAATTTCACGACCAACAAGCGGACGAGCATCTCTGCCACAATGTTTGGGCATCGCACCCCAATCAAAAAACCATCTCCATCCCCTGCAGAAATCACGAGATCACCACCGGCACACACAAGCCCTCCAGTGGAAAGGCGACCGCTGGTGCCTGTAAGGCGTAGCGTGGACGCATTAGAGTCTCGTGATGCGGCACAGCCAAGAGTTCTGACTCAAAAACCCAAAGAAAAGTCGGTGGCGAGGTCTCCTTTGTTAGTTCCGGCACTACAAAACCGATTGTCAAAGGCCACGGACTGTCTGGAAGTAATAAAGGAGCAATTAGGCATATCCAGAAACCTCAAACGAGAAATTAGGATGGAGATAGAAGAAAAAGTAAATTACTTATTTAAAATTATCAAAGCCTACGATGAGGACAGGAAAAAAGTCAATAAACTGGAAATAACGAAGACAACAAATGATAAGAGCTTGGAGTCAAATTTAAGCGAAGATATTCTGAGAAAAATTGAGGAGAATGAAAGGCTATTGAAAGAGAATGGTAGAGTTATGCGAGAGTTGAAAGAAAAATTTGAGAAGCAAGAAGAGATAGAGAATGAAAAGCAACGAAAGGTTTGCGAGAATGAAAGCATGTTAAGACAAAACAGTAAGGCGATAATAGAGATGAAAGAGAGAATAGAGAGACAGTATGAAAGAGAAGAAGAGAGAGAAAGAAACGGGTGTACGACCTACGCGAGTGTCGCGGCGAGCAGGCCAGACTCTCAGCGCCCAGGGCGAATGGCGCTGCACTCTGTCGTGGTCACATCCAAGGATGAGAAGGAGACAGGAGAGGAAGTGATAGAGCGACTGAGGAAGGTAGCGAATGAGGATGAAGGATGGGTAAGAGTGGAGAAAGTAAGAAAAGCGAAGGATAGAAGGGTTATAATAGGGTATAGAACGGATGAAGAGCGAAAGAGGGCACAAGAGAGGCTTGTAGAGAGGGAAAAGAGCCTCCACGTGGAAGCCATTAAAAATCGGGATCCCTTGCTGATCTTGTACGGGGTCCTAAAGGTCCACAAGGACGAAGACCTGCTCCGACTGGTTAGGTCTCGAAACCATGAGGTTTTCAGAGGCCTCAGTCCGGAGCGGGACCGGATGGCCGTCCAATTTAGGAGGACAGCGAGGAATCCCCACATCTGCCACGTGGTGCTCAGAGTCTCCCCGGAGGTGTGGACGCGTGCTCTGGGTGTAGGGAGACTGCACATTGATCTGCAACCAATTAGAATTGCAGATCAATCTCCTCTAGTGCAGTGCTCCCTATGCCTAGGGTACGGCCACAGCAGGAAGTTCTGCTCCAAAACGGAGCCCATATGCAGCCACTGCGGTGGAGTACATATGCGGGCGAAGTGCCCCGACTACCTGGTTGGAGCAGAACCTAACTGCCATAACTGCCGAAAGGAGGGGCTGAGCAACACGAGGCACAACGTCTTCCAAGAAACGTGCCCAGTGAGAATGAAATGGGACAACATAGCGAGAGCATCTACTCAATATTGCTAAGGGCCTCCCAGGGAATGTCGCTCCTTACAGAGTATTGCAGGTAAACCTCCAGAAGAAGAGGCTGGCAACCGACGAGCTTATGCTTGAGGCCACCACGCGCAAAGCTGCGATCGCTTTGGTCCAGGAGCCCTATGTGGGTTCAATTTACCATATGAAGGCATACCGGGGCACAAGGATCTTCCAGAACACAGTGCAAGGAGGAGGGTATGTGAAGGCGGCCATTGTCGTATTCGATCCGACCTTGGACGTCATTCAATACCCGCAACTCACCACCGACAACATCGTGGTGGTGGGGATCCGCACTAGTGCCTGGGAGATCGCCCTGGTATCATATTACTTCGAACCAAGAACTCCACTAGAGCCTTACCTGGAGCAGCTAAGGACGATAGAGCGTGGGCTGGGTTGTCGGCGTCTTATTTTTGGAGGTGACGCCAATGCAAAAAGTACCTGGTGGGGGCACCACTTTGAAAACCCAAGAGGCGCGGCAATGAGGGATGCTCTCGAAGAGATGGACCTCCATGTCCTGAATAGTGGAAGCATTCCGACTTTCGATACTGTGAGAGGCGATAGAAGGTACTGCAGTTTCGTAGATATCACGGCCTGCACCGGCAATATGCAGGCCCTGATCGACGGCTGGAGGATTGACGAGAGCTTAGTCAGCTCGGACCACAACGGCATAGTATTTAACATCAGTCTTGAGAGGGCCAAAGGTACCCGCATCGAGAGAACCACGCGCCTTTACAACACAAGAAAGGCCAACTGGAAGAAATTCCGGGAGAGCGTGGTTCAATCTCTGGCTACCCAGAATTTAGACGAACTCGGGGATACCCAAGAGCTAGAGGCCCAGCTTGGTGTGTACTCCAGCATAATCACTAGATCATGCGAGGAGAACATACCAAGACTCAAGGCGAAACAGTTGCTTACTATGCCGTGGTGGTCGGAGAGACTGGCCCAAATGAAGAGGCAGGTCAATACCAAAAGACGTCGAATCAGGAGCGCAGCGCCGGACAGGCGAGAGCTAGTGATATCGCGGTACCTAGAGCAAAAGGAGATGTATGAAACGGAAGTAAGAAAGGCACAGGTCGAGAGTTGGAAGAACTTCTGCGGAAAGCAGGACATGGAGGGCCTCTGGGAGGGAATTTACAGGTTGATTGGGAGGGCCACGGTGAGGGAAGAGGATCGACTACTAACCTCTGAAGGAACCCAATTGGACGCAAAGGGCTCTGTACAACTCCTCGCTCGGACATTCTACCCGAAGGACCGGGTCGAGGAGGATACTGACGCGCATCGATTGCTCCGCATAAAAGCAGAAAAGGTTGAAGAGAGAGAGGGCCATGCTGAAAATGACCCACCTTTTACAGCGGCTGAGCTTATCGATGCGCTCAGAAAATTTAACCCCAAAAAGGCTCCTGGAGCGGACGGCCTTACTGCCGACATATGTAGCCACGCCATTATGGCCGACCCCTTGCACTTCCTGGAGCTGCTCAATCGGTGCCTCCGCTGCGGTTACTTTCCTAAAATATGGAAGGAAGCCGTGGTGGTGGTACTGAAGAAGCCAGGGAAAGACTCGTACACCGTCCCCAAGTCGTACAGACCGATCGGGCTTTTGCCTGTGCTGGGGAAGGTGTACGAGAGGATGTTGGTCACCCGCCTCAAATACCATCTTCTGCCAAGAATGAGTACTCGCCAGTACGGCTTTATGCCCCAGAAGAGCACCGAAGACGCCCTCTATGACCTTATGGGGCGCATAGTGGCTAAACTCAATGACAAGAGAATAGTCACTATGGTGTCCCTGGACATAGAGGGGGCCTTCGACAGCGCCTGGTGGCCAGCCATCAAGGTCCGACTGGCTGAGGAAAACTGTCCGGCGAATTTGAGGCGGGTGATTGGCAGCTACCTGAGCGACAGGGGGGTAAGGGTGCGGTACGCAGGCGAGGAGTGCAGCCGCTCCACGGAAAAAGGGTGCGTCCAAGGGTCGATCGGCGGTCCCTTACTGTGGAACCTCATTCTGAATCCACTTCTGGAAGAGCTGGAGAGAAAGGGCGTATATGTGCAGGCATTCGCGGACGATGTGGTGCTGATCTTTGACGGGGACACGGCTCAGGAAATCGAGGGACACGCCAATGCCTCTCTCGAGTATGTGCGGGGGTGGGGCATCGAAAATAAGCTGAAATTCGCACCGCACAAAACTTGTGCGATGGTTATCACGCGGAGGCTGAAGTTCGATGTCCCGCGCCTCGACATGGGCGGGATAGACATTGGCATGTCCTCAGAAATAAAAATCCTAGGGCTCACAATAGATCATGCACTCACCTTCAACACTCACGTCACCAACGTATGCAAAAAGGCGATCGGCATCTACCGGAAGCTGGCGAGGATGGCCCGGATCAGCTGGGGGTTACACCCCGAGGTGATCCGGACGATCTACGTAGCAGCCGTGGAGCCGACGATACTGTACGCAGCCAGTGCTTGGCACGCGTCGGTGGGAAAGCTTGGTGTCAAAAAGCAGCTGAACGTGGTACAGCGCGGTTTCGCTCAAAAGCTGTGTAAGGCCTATCGCACGGTCTCTCTGAACTCGGCGCTAGTCTTGGCTGGTTTGCTCCCTCTGGACCTCAGAGTTCGCGAGGTGGCCTCATTGTATGAGGCCAAGAGAGGAGTGAGCCAGCCATGGCTGGGAGACTGGGAGATCGAGCGAATGACCCGGGCTATCGAGACCCCTCACCCCGTGGAGCATACAGCCTTGGAGTTCACCAGCCTTGTAGACGCGGGGCAGTTGGAGGATGCAAACCGTTTTCAGGTGCGCATCTTCACTGACGGGAGCAAGATTGAGGGCCGGGTCGGTGCCGCGTTATCGTTTTGGGATAACCGGACCGAAACTAAGGCCCTCAAACTTGCTCTCGCACCCCATTGCACCGTCTACCAGGCCGAGCTCCTGGCACTATGCAAAGCGGCCAGTGAGGTTCTCAAGCGAGGCGCGTCCACGTTTGGTATCTTCAGCGATAGCAGAGCCGCTCTCTTGACGGTAGTAAACCGTCATGCCCTCCATCCCTTGGCAGTGGAGACCAGGGCCGCAATTCAGCGCGGATTGGCCCAGGGCAAGGAAATCTCCTTGTTCTGGGTCAAGGCCCACGCAGGGCTGGAGGGCAACGAACGAGCTGATGAGCTCGCGAAGGAAGCGGCTCTGACGTTGAAGAGAGCACCTGACTACGGTCTGTGTCCTGTTTCATTCGTGAAGCGAGCCCTTAGACGGGACACGCTTGACGAGTGGAACAAGAGATACAGAGAGGGCGGGACGGCCTCCGTAACAAAGCTTTTCTTCCCATGCGCAGTGGAAGCGTACAGTATCGTCCGCAAGATGACGATCGCCGGCATCACAACCCAATTGCTGACGGGTCATGGTGGGTTCTCCTCATACTTGGCACGTTTCAAGTGTAAGGAGGACCCATCGTGTGCCTGTGAGCCAGATATCGAGGAGACGGTCGTCCACCTCCTGACAGAGTGCCCAATCCATTCGGCGGACAGAGTGGACTTGGAACTGGAACTTGGACAAAGCATAAAGATTGAAAATTTTCCCAAACTAATAAAATCACACAGGGCTCAGTTTCTAAACTTTGCAATAAAAGTAATAAAAATAGTCAATAAAAGAAATAGCAATTAATATTGTTTAAGTAATATTATAGAATATAAACTGTAAACAATAAAACATTATGTAATATAATTAAGGAACTAGCCTATAAGAAGCATTGTACAAAACACAAATAAAGAAATTATAAGGTTGTATACTTATAATCTAATAGTTAGTAAATAAGCAATGTAAGTGAATATGTATTAATGTTATAAAATAGAAAGTAAAAATGTAAATAGAAATGAAGAAGAATAAATAAAACAAAAATAAAAATCCAACCTATCCCCTTCCCACATAAGGATGACTCCTCCCCATCCCATAAGCGTGAAAGGCCGGTATGAAAGTGCGAGAGGCATACGAGCGAGACGAGTATGGTACTAGAGGACTGGAATAAAAGATGATATATACTTAAGATTTAGATATTTAGTTATTAAGTGTGAAAGGTCGGTAATGTATGAAAGTGCGAGAGGCATAAATGATAGAACTAGAATGAATTAGAGATAAAGAACGAAAGAGTAGAATAGCTTAGGTTCGAGATGATGGAAGCCCCGAGCTCTTCGGGGGGACTGTGGTGGGAAGGGAGGAGTGTTGAGACGGCCCTCCTATCACTGTCTGTTACCGGTGCTCGGGGCTCCCACCATCTCCTGCAGTAGTTAAGAACAGCCCCGCGGGGCTATGGCTTACAATATATATTTAGACTAGAGATCAAATTGTTAATTAGGCTCTGTCCCAGGCAGAGATGTTAGAAATATAAAAAAAAAAAAAAAAAAAAAAAAAAAAAAAAAAAAAAAAAAAAAAAAAAAAAAAAAAAAAAAAAAAAAAAAAAAAAAAAAAAAAAAAAAAAAACCTAACCTAACCTAACCTAACCTAACCTAACCTAACCTAACCTAACCTAACCTAACCTAACCATTCCCCGCGAAAACAAAAAAAAAAAAAAAAAAAAAAAACCTAACCTGGGGTGCTAGGTCGGGGAACCTCCACGTTGGCGGTTCAGTTTCCTATCCCCCCCGGGGACCGCCCGGGTGGGAGTGGAAACTGGGCTTTGCTGGTGCACCCTGGAGCATCGGCTAATGGGCGCAGTCTTCAGTACTGTGTGTGTTAACCAATGTACCAATATCCCGACAGTCGACCCCATGTCGTGGGGGTCGTAGTGTGGCAGGCCTGCAAGGCCTGCGAAATGGTGAAAGCTCCCGGCCTGGCCGGTAGTAGCGCTTCGTTTTCGTCCTTCGTTCTCGTTGTCGTTACTCCCGGCTTCGGCCGGTTGCAGCTCTGTGTTGCCGTTGGGTGGACGTGCAGCTGACCCCATTGCACGAGGGGGTCGTGGTATGGTTGGCCTGCAAGGCCTACGGTATTTGTGACCGCTCCCGGCCTGCCCGGTAGAAGCATCTTATCGTTGGTGTCGCTCCCGGCCACGGCCGGTAGTAGCGAGGTTTTGTGGTGTGGACGCGTAGGCTGTCTGCTCGCGCAGGGGCCTACAGGCATTCGTGCCAGCGTCGGAGTTGGGGAGGGCTAGCCCCCCTCCCCGCATTTCGTAATCTCCGGGGTCTTCGCAACAATCCAACTGGTGGCACCAGTTGGTACGCGGTGGTCCTGGGGACCGAAGGGCTTGCCTTCATTGGCCGGCCTGCGACAGGGAAAAGTCTATAACACCCGACAGCGAAGTCGTCAAAACCTGTGGGGCACCTGGAGCACCCCACAGTATCAATCCCGCTCCCTGGAATGAGCGTCACCCAGGGAGTCGACTCTCTTCGTCTCCTTATCGTGGGAATAATTATGGCTTATGAATGTAAAAACAAAAAACGATCGATCATCTCCCCTTGTGGGGGACAAAACAACGAAAATGGCACGGAAATGGACTTGGAATTGCACAGCGTTAAGGCTGTTGAGGAGGTTAGGCCCGGGACTCCGATCCCAGGCCTAAAGGAATTGCGAGTGGCGATGTCGCGGTGCGACACACCGCCGCGCCGAGTATGTGGAGACCTGCTGCTGTCGGATTCCGACAGCAGTGTGGTCTCGATGATAGAGGTGTCTCCTGGTCCCTCCCCCTCCCCGCTTTCCCGGCTGTGGCGTAAGCGCCGGAACTCGGGGTCAGAAGGGGACAGTGAGGAGTCGGCTGGCACCGGTTCTGCCCGGGGCCAGCCCGGTAAGCGGGGCCGCGGTCGCCCCCCAACAACGGGGCAATACGTGGGCCTCGCCATGGCGAAGGCCGAATTAAACGCGGCCAAAGAGCGGGAGCTAGAGCTCCAAGCAGAGGAGGAGCTCGCCGAGGAGCTCCGAAGGAGGGAGGAGAGGCGACTCTCCTTCCTTCGTCAGTCTCCCGCTCCAGTGGAGACATCGTCAGTTTCTGCTTCGGACCTCAGGGCCGAGCAATTGGAAAAGGCGGTCGAGGAGGCGGTGGAGGCGATCCGCTCCATCGCCCACAAGTCCTCCCGTCTTAAGGGGCAGAGCGTGCAGGGCCTGAGGTCCGCCGCTGCGTCAATTGTGGAATACGTGCGGGAATTGCGTGCCCGCACGGTATCTGAAGAAAATGCCCGTCTGCAGCGTGAGCTAGCTGCTATGCGGGCGGAAATTGAAATGCTGAAGAAGCAAGCGAGCGCCCCGCCGTCGATGTCGCGCGAGGAGGTTCTGTTCCTCCTAGATGCGCGCTTCGACGGCATAGGAGATCGCCTGCTCCCGGAGCCGCGACTGCGCCCGCCGCTGCAGGCGGATGCTCGCAATGCCGCCCGTGCCACCGAAAGCTCCACCGTCGGTGCTCGCAAAGCACCCTCCCAACTGTCCGGCACTTCTGGCGTTGTCGCTGGTACCGCCCGCATTCAGACCGCTGGCGCCGCTGCCGCCGCGCGTCCCTCTGTCCCCGTCTCCGGCCCTTCGTTGGAGGAGACGGGGGCTCCTTCAGCCGCTTCGCCGGCTCCCTCCCCCTCTTCAGGAAAAAAGAAGAAAGCCGGCAAGCGCAAGAAGAAGAGCGCTGCGGCCAGAGAGGCTGAGGCGGCGCGCCAGGAGCGCCTGCCACCGCCACCCACCCCTCGGCCATTAACCGAGGCCTGGAACGTGGTGGCTGGGCGACCAAAGAAGGCGCCGGCGGCAAAGCCGCCAGCGACGAAGTCTGCACCGGCGCCCGCCAACGTGCCTGCCGTGGGGAAGCGCGCCCCTAAACTCCGCGCCCCGCGAACCGCTGCAGTGGTGATAACGCTGCAGCAGGACGCGGTAAAGAGGGGCGTTACATACGCCTCCAAGCTAGCCGAGGCGGAGCAAAAGGTTGACATCAAGAGCCTCGGCATTGGGGGCCTTCGTTTCCGCACGGCGGCCACCGGAGGTCGCATCCTTGAAGTGGCGGGCGCAGAAAGGTGCCAAAAGGCTGACACCCTCGCCGAACATCTGAGGGTGGCCCTCGGCGACGATGTCCGTGTCGCCAGGCCGGAGAAGTGCGCGGAGCTGCGCATCTCCGGTCTAGGCGACGCGGCCACAAAGGAAGTAGTTGCGCGGGTGGTGGCGGACGTAGGAGGGTGCGCCACCACCAGTGTTGTCGTTGGCGACGTTGTTCGCCAGGCAGGCAGGGAGGGCACGGCTTGGGTCAAGTGCCCGATCGCGGCGGCCAAAAAACTAACAGATGGCCGCCCTCTCACGATCGGTTGGTCCCGCGTCCGTGCGGTTCTTTTGGAGGCCAGGCCGCAGCGGTGTTTCCGCTGTCTGGAGGTGGGGCACGTGGGAGCCCGGTGCGCTGCGGGTGTAGATCGCAGCGCACTGTGTTTTCGTTGTGGGCAGCCCGGCCACAAGGCGGCCGGCTGCTCTATGGCATTTAACTGCCCCATCTGCGCGGCGGCGGGAACTGCCGCTGCGCATCGCCTGGGCGCAAAAGCCTGTCTGGCGGCGTCCATGAAGAGGAGGCGTCGGGGTGGTGCTGGACGTACGCGTCAGCCCATCCAGAACACAGAGGAGGTGATGGACATCGCCCAAAACTAAATGGCTCCCATCTCGGTACTGCAGGCCAACGTCGGTAACTGTGCGGCGGCCCAAGATCTGCTGCTTCAGTCTGTCGCACAGTTACAGGCGACTGTGGCTATAGTCGCCGAACCGTATGCGGTTCGCGCCCGCGACAACTGGGCTAGCAGCCGCGACGAGTTGGTGGCTGTCGTCTCCCAGCGGGGTGCTTTTGATAGGGTGCTCCAGGGACGCGGTTGCGTCCTCGCGCTGCTGGGAGACGTTGCAGTAGTCGGGGTGTACTTCTCGCCCAACAGAAGCCTCGCTGAGTATGAGCGTTGGTTAATTGAGGTCGGGGCTCTGTTGGCAGAAGCGCACCCCACCCCGGTGGTGGTAGCTGGAGATTTCAACGCACACTCACGGGCGTGGGGATCTCCAGAAACCGATAGCCGGGGTGAGATGGTCGAGGAATGGGCGGTGTCCAATGGCTTGGTGCTGCTCAACCGAGGGTCGGTCCACACGTTCGTGCGGCGAACGGGGACGGGTCGTAGTATAATCGACCTGTCCTTTGCCAGTTCTGGCCTGGCTAGCCGCACACATGGTTGGAGGGTGATCGAGGGGGTGGAGACGATGTCGGATCATCGCTACATATGGTTCGACATCGTCAACGCCGGCTCGGAGACCCCGGCGGTCGGGGACCGCCGTTCGGTTGAGGAAGGTCCGCGGTGGCGTCTGCGGACGCTGGACCGGGAACTGGCGAAGGAGGCGGCCATCGTCGAGCGATGGGCCGCAGGTGACGACGTTAGCCCGGACGTGGACGCGAGGGCTGGGCGGCTTTCCGGTGCCCTGACTCGCGTCTGCGATGCGGCGATGAAGAGGGCGGGGCCTGTTCGGCCGCGAAAGCGAGTGTATTGGTGGAATGATGAGTTGGCTGGGCTGCGTACTTCATGCCACGCAGCCCAGCGTAGGTACACTCGCTGTCGCGGTCGAGGAAACAGTGATCCTGCCCAAGAAGAAGAGCTGCTCGCCGCATACCGGGCTGCCCGAGCTGCCCTCAGCTCGGCGATCAAGGCCGCCAAGGAGGCGGCCTGGAAGGAGTGGCTCGAGAGCCTAAATGAAGATCCGTGGGGGCGCCCGTACAAAGCCGTGAGCGACAAACTCCGGCCCTGGGCGCCTCCCCTCACAAAGTCTCTCGAGCCCTCATTCGTCGGCCACGTTGTCAGTTCCCTCTTCCCTGCGCGGGAAGAGTGGGTCCCACCGCGGATGGCACCAAGCCAGACGCCGGCAGACACAGAGGCGATGATTCCGCCCGTGTCGGATGCCGAGCTCGGGGCGGCGGTCCTTAAACCCAAAACGAGGAACCGCGCCCCCGGTCCGGATGGCATTCCTGGGCGCGTCATCGCTCTGGTTATGCCGGCGTTCGAGGAGGAGACGCTGTCTTTGTTGTCGGAGTGTGTGGCGTCGGGTAAGGTCCCGCGACAGTGGAAAACCGGGCGTCTCGTGCTGTTGAAGAAGCACGGGCGCCCGGCCGAGTCGCCGTCGGCCTACCGCCCCATCGTATTGCTCGACGAGATGAGCAAGCTGCTCGAGCGGGTGCTCGCGGCGCGTCTCGTCGGGCACCTGGAGGGGGCGGGGCCCAATCTTAGTGACGGCCAATACGGATTTCGTCGCGGGAGGTCGACCCTGGACGCCATTTCCCGGCTCCAGGACAGCGTCGAAGAGGCGGTCGGTCGGGGGGAGGTGTTGCTGGCGGTGTCGCTCGACATCGCGAACGCCTTCAACACCATCCCCTGGCAGACCATCGCCGAGGCGCTGAGGTACCACAATGTCCCGTGGTACCTCAGGCGCATTCTCGCGGACTACTTTGTCGACCGGGCCATCTCCTATCCGGCCCGGTCGGGGGTAGTCCGCACAAATATGTCGTGCGGTGTTCCACAGGGGTCGGTTCTGGGTCCGCTCCTGTGGAACATCGGATATGATTGGGTCCTGCGCGGTGCTACTCTTCGGGGAGTCGGCGTCCTCTGTTACGCCGACGATACCCTAGTTACCGCGCGGGGCCCAGATTTTCGCGAGGCGAAAGTCCTGGCCACCGCGGGCGTTGCCCAGGTGGTCAGCCGCATCAGGGCGCTAGGACTCCAGGTGGCCCTCGAAAAGTCCGAGGCCGTTTTCTTTCACGGGCCTCGGCGAGGGCCACCTCGAGATTGTCAGATTGTGGTGAGCGGCACCCCCATCGCTGTCGGGTCGAGTATTAAGTATCTTGGTTTGGTACTCGACAGCCGATGGGGCTTCGTCGAGCACTTCCGGCGTCTGTCGCCAAAGTTATTGTCGTACGCCGGAAGGCTGGCGAGGCTGCTCCCCAATCGGGGAGGCCCAAATAGTGCATGCCGTCGCCTCTACGACGGTGTAGTGCGCTCAAAGGCGTTGTATGGAGCGCCCATCTGGGCGCACGCCCTCTGCGCCAAGACAATTCCGCTGCTGCGGCGTCCGCAGCGGTCGATTGCGCAGAGGGCGGCACGAGCGTACTGCACCGTCTCCTACGAGGCGGCGTGCCTAATTGCAGGAAGCCTCCCTTGGGATCTCGAGGCTGGAGTCCTCAAAAGTGTTTATGAGGAAAGCGCCCTGGTGCGTAGAAATGGTGGACGGCCCCTTCCGGACGAGATCGACCGCTGGAGACAGTCGGCTCGCGACGATCTCTTCCGGAAGTGGGCCGAGAGGTTGGTAGGCCCCTCAGTTAGCCCCCGGCTCGTGGGGGCTGTCCGGCCCGTCCTGCGGGCTTGGGTGGAGAGGGCACACGGAGCGCTGACATTTCACCTCAGTCAGCTCCTCACAGGGCATGGCGTATTCGCCAAGTACCTGTGGGAGGTGGCTGGGGTGGAGCCGGACCCCGTGTGTCGCCACTGCTCAAGTGGCGTCGTGGACACGGCGGAGCACACACTCGCCGTGTGCCCGGCGTGGGACGGGCCGCGTATCGCCCTTACGGGCCTTGTCGGACTTGATTTGTCGCTGCCGGCTGTGGTGCAAGCCATGGTCGGCAGCCAACAGTGTTGGGCCGCCGTCGCCTCGTTTGCTAGCGAGGTGATGGCGGCGAAACGTGAGGAGTTGCGGGTGCGGGAGCGTACGGGACAGACGCTCCCGCCCCGCCGTCCGGTTCGGGGGCGTCGTCGTGCTCATTACATGCGCGCCCCCGAATAGTGTCTGGCCGTGGGCGGAAGGTCGGGGGACCCCGCCCAACTGGCCACTCGGCGACGGGCACCCTTTCTGTGTTCCAGGGGGTGCCCACTCTTTGCGCACGCCCGTACCGGCCGCTCTCACCTCCTCTGCTTACAGAGGAGCGCT
>OX419749.1:30000-47500 GCA_948477245.1 Thumatha senex
TAACCTAACCTAACCTAACCTAACCTAACCTAACCTAACCTAACCTAACCTAACCTAACCTAACCTAACCTAACCTAACCTAACCTAACCTAACCTAACCTAACCTAACCTAACCTAACCTAACCTAACCTAACCTAACCTAACCTAACCTAACCTAACCTAACCTAACCTAACCTAACCTAACCTAACCTAACCTAACCTAACCTAACCTAACCTAACCTAACCTAACCTAACCTAACCTAACCTAACCTAACCTAACCTAACCTAACCTAACCTAACCTAACCTAACCTAACCTAACCTAACCTAACCTAACCTAACCTAACCTAACCTAACCTAACCTAACCTAACCTAACCTAACCTAACCTAACCTAACCTAACCTAACCTAACCTAACCTAACCTAACCTAACCTAACCTAACCTAACCTAACCTAACCTAACCTAACCTAACCTAACCTAACCTAACCTAACCTAACCTAACCTAACCTAACCTAACCTAACCTAACCTAACCTAACCTAACCTAACCTAACCTAACCTAACCTAACCTAACCTAACCTAACCTAACCTAACCTAACCTAACCTAACCTAACCTAACCTAACCTAACCTAACCTAACCTAACCTAACCTAACCTAACCTAACCTAACCTAACCTAACCTAACCTAACCTAACCTAACCTAACCTAACCTAACCTAACCTAACCTAACCTAACCTAACCTAACCTAACCTAACCTAACCTAACCTAACCTAACCTAACCTAACCTAACCTAACCTAACCTAACCTAACCTAACCTAACCTAACCTAACCTAACCTAACCTAACCTAACCTAACCTAACCTAACCTAACCTAACCTAACCTAACCTAACCTAACCTAACCTAACCTAACCTAACCTAACCTAACCTAACCTAACCTAACCTAACCTAACCTAACCTAACCTAACCTAACCTAACCTAACCTAACCTAACCTAACCTAACCTAACCTAACCTAACCTAACCTAACCTAACCTAACCTAACCTAACCTAACCTAACCTAACCTAACCTAACCTAACCTAACCTAACCTAACCTAACCTAACCTAACCTAACCTAACCTAACCTAACCTAACCTAACCTAACCTAACCTAACCTAACCTAACCTAACCTAACCTAACCTAACCTAACCTAACCTAACCTAACCTAACCTAACCTAACCTAACCTAACCTAACCTAACCTAACCTAACCTAACCTAACCTAACCTAACCTAACCTAACCTAACCTAACCTAACCTAACCTAACCTAACCTAACCTAACCTAACCTAACCTAACCTAACCTAACCTAACCTAACCTAACCTAACCTAACCTAACCTAACCTAACCTAACCTAACCTAACCTAACCTAACCTAACCTAACCTAACCTAACCTAACCTAACCTAACCTAACCTAACCTAACCTAACCTAACCTAACCTAACCTAACCTAACCTAACCTAACCTAACCTAACCTAACCTAACCTAACCTAACCTAACCTAACCTAACCTAACCTAACCTAACCTAACCTAACCTAACCTAACCTAACCTAACCTAACCTAACCTAACCTAACCTAACCTAACCTAACCTAACCTAACCTAACCTAACCTAACCTAACCTAACCTAACCTAACCTAACCTAACCTAACCTAACCTAACCTAACCTAACCTAACCTAACCTAACCTAACCTAACCTAACCTAACCTAACCTAACCTAACCTAACCTAACCTAACCTAACCTAACCTAACCTAACCTAACCTAACCTAACCTAACCTAACCTAACCTAACCTAACCTAACCTAACCTAACCTAACCTAACCTAACCTAACCTAACCTAACCTAACCTAACCTAACCTAACCTAACCTAACCTAACCTAACCTAACCTAACCTAACCTAACCTAACCTAACCTAACCTAACCTAACCTAACCTAACCTAACCTAACCTAACCTAACCTAACCTAACCTAACCTAACCTAACCTAACCTAACCTAACCTAACCTAACCTAACCTAACCTAACCTAACCTAACCTAACCTAACCTAACCTAACCTAACCTAACCTAACCTAACCTAACCTAACCTAACCTAACCTAACCTAACCTAACCTAACCTAACCTAACCTAACCTAACCTAACCTAACCTAACCTAACCTAACCTAACCTAACCTAACCTAACCTAACCTAACCTAACCTAACCTAACCTAACCTAACCTAACCTAACCTAACCTAACCTAACCTAACCTAACCTAACCTAACCTAACCTAACCTAACCTAACCTAACCTAACCTAACCTAACCTAACCTAACCTAACCTAACCTAACCTAACCTAACCTAACCTAACCTAACCTAACCTAACCTAACCTAACCTAACCTAACCTAACCTAACCTAACCTAACCTAACCTAACCTAACCTAACCTAACCTAACCTAACCTAACCTAACCTAACCTAACCTAACCTAACCTAACCTAACCTAACCTAACCTAACCTAACCTAACCTAACCTAACCTAACCTAACCTAACCTAACCTAACCTAACCTAACCTAACCTAACCTAACCTAACCTAACCTAACCTAACCTAACCTAACCTAACCTAACCTAACCTAACCTAACCTAACCTAACCTAACCTAACCTAACCTAACCTAACCTAACCTAACCTAACCTAACCTAACCTAACCTAACCTAACCTAACCTAACCTAACCTAACCTAACCTAACCTAACCTAACCTAACCTAACCTAACCTAACCTAACCTAACCTAACCTAACCTAACCTAACCTAACCTAACCTAACCTAACCTAACCTAACCTAACCTAACCTAACCTAACCTAACCTAACCTAACCTAACCTAACCTAACCTAACCTAACCTAACCTAACCTAACCTAACCTAACCTAACCTAACCTAACCTAACCTAACCTAACCTAACCTAACCTAACCTAACCTAACCTAACCTAACCTAACCTAACCTAACCTAACCTAACCTAACCTAACCTAACCTAACCTAACCTAACCTAACCTAACCTAACCTAACCTAACCTAACCTAACCTAACCTAACCTAACCTAACCTAACCTAACCTAACCTAACCTAACCTAACCTAACCTAACCTAACCTAACCTAACCTAACCTAACCTAACCTAACCTAACCTAACCTAACCTAACCTTTGAGAGTAAGGCCAGCACTTCAAAGACAACTTCTCACGAACGAGCGGGTGATCCACTGCGGCCGACTAAACGATTGGAGTATAGCCCGCCAAAAACCACCACCAGGCATACAGATAAAATAACAGAGGTAGAAAAGACTAAAAAGGCTAAAACACCTCAGCCAATAGAGCATAGCCCCGTATGTGGGAAATTGTACCCTGACAAAACGTCTGAAGCCAGGGACATAGCCAAAAAGGCGAAAACATCCCTCGGGCTAGCCAGGAACTTAAGATCCGAAATTAAAACGGATGTCACGCAGTGGATAGACAAACTTGTAGAACTAGTGAAGCAGATGGAGACCGGCAGAGAAAAGGTAGAGACACGTACTGATCCGCCCATCCCAACACCCATTCATCTGCCCGAGATGGAAAACCTAACGGCAAAACTGCAAGAACATGCAGAACTGCTCGCAAAAAACGCAGATGAAATGCGAGAACTAAAGTCCGCGCTGCAAATTAACACAGAGCTGCAGAGAAAACCAACATATGCCTGTGTAGTTGCCAACCCACCCAAAATGCAACATCAAAAACCGCCGTTGCACTCCATTAT
The DNA here is from genome assembly GCA_948477245.1 of Thumatha senex. Classification (NCBI taxonomy): domain Eukaryota; kingdom Metazoa; phylum Arthropoda; class Insecta; order Lepidoptera; family Erebidae; genus Thumatha; species Thumatha senex. Next base: position 33,756 of record OX419749.1, read on the forward strand.
GATCACATCGGATAAGGAGGAAGAAACCGGAGACCAGGTTCTAGAAAGGGTGAGGAAGGCAGTGGATGCAAAGGAGGGGTGGATCAAGATAGAAAAGGTCAGGAAAGCTAAAGACAGAAAGATTATCTTGGGTTGTCAAACTGCAGCAGACAGAGACAGCGCTAGAAAAAGGCTGGAGAAGGAGCGACTCCATGTTGAGGACATCAAAAATAAGGACCCAATGGTGATGTTGAAAGATGTATTGAGCATCAATACAGATGAAGAAATGCTTGGGGCCATAAAAAAGCAAAACAGGGATATCTTTGATGGACTCAACAAGGAGGACGAAAGAATGACAGTCAAATTCAGAAAAAGGGCGAGGAACCCCCACACCAACCACGTGGTCCTAACGGTCTCACCGAAGCTATGGACTAAAATGACAGCGATCGGGACCCTTCACGTGGACCTACAGCGGGTTAGGGTAGCAGATCATTCACCACTGGTGCAATGCTCGCGCTGCCTGGCATACGGACACGTGAGGGGAGTGTGCACCGAAACTCAAGAGACGTGCTGTCACTGTGGGGGACCACATTTGAAAGCGCAATGTGATGTCTGGGTCGTCAATGCGACGCCATCATGCAAGAACTGCAGGAGGGCGAGGCTTGACCGCACAGAGCACAACGCTTTCAGCCAAGAGTGTCCCGTCCGAAGGCGCTGGGAGGCACTGGCCAGGTCAGCCGTAGCATATTGCTAAGGGCAGCCAGGCAGTGAACTCCGCCTATCACGTGTTCCAAACAAATCTCAGAAAAAAGAAGCTGGCTCAACAAGAAATGCTTATAGAAGCAACAAAACGCAAGGCAATGGCAGTCCTGATCCAGGAGCCTTGGGTGGATACGGCTCGGGTGATGAGGAGTTACCCGGGGACCAGAGTCTACCAAAATAACCCGACAGAAGAAGAAAAGGTCAAGGCAGCGATTGCGATCTTTGATCCACATATAGATGTGACCCAATACCCCGACCTCACTACGAACAACATAGTAGTAGTGGGTCTAAAAACTGTCGACTGGAAGATCACTCTGGTTTCATTTTACCTCGAGCCGGATCGACCAATTGAACCATATTTGGCCAAATTAAAAAATATCGCAGCCAAACCTGGGCTTGGAAAAATTATTATGGGGGGAGATGGGAATGCGTGGAACACGTGGTGGGGTAGTGAGGAAGTTAACTCACGAGGGAAGAAACTGCAGCAGTTGATAGACGAGATGGGCCTCCAGGTGCTCAACACGGGGAACACCCCTACTTTTGATACAATAAGGGGCACAACGAGGTTCAAGAGCCACGTTGATGTCACTATCTGCACGGCAAGCGCTCTAGACTTGGTGGTGAACTGGAAGGTTGAAACAAACCTCACAAGCTCGGACCACAATGGCATCACTTTTGACATTAAGCTCAAAAGGTCTAGGGGAGTTGACATCGCAAGGACTACACGCCAATATAACACGAGAAAGGCCAACTGGGAGGAGTTTCATAGAGAACTGGTTGAACTCAAAGTGAGCAGAAATTTAACCATTAATAGGATTAAAAACATCACAGAAAGCGGAGAAATGGATGAAGTTATAAACGAGCTCAACCAGATCATTGCTAAGGCGTGTAGCAGCAGCATCCCTAAAAAACTTAAGAGTCAAAAACTGTCGGTCCCGTGGTGGTCCGAAGAGCTAGCCGCAATGAAGCGAGAAGTCACCACCAAGAGGCGGCGAATAAGATGCGCAGCGCCGGTCCGCAGAGCCGGCGTCGTGAGTGAGTACCTGGAGTGCAAAGAAAGGTATGAAACGGCGGCAAAGAGAGCCCAGATCGAATCCTGGAAGGAGTTCTGCTGTAAGCAGGATAAAGAAGGGTTGTGGGAGGGGATCTATCGGGTAATTGGACGAACCGCGGGTAGAGCTGAGGACGTACTCCTGGAGGTGAATGGCGTGGCGCTAGATGAGGAAGGCTCAGCCAAATTATTGGCTGAAACATTCTACCCGGACGACTTGGGGAGCGAGGACACGGCGGAACAAAAACGTCTGAGAGAAGAATCGGAGGTGGTGGCTGGTGGACCATATGGGGAGCTGTGTGACCCACCGTTCACCCCTGTAGAGCTCGAGACAGCGGTCCGATCCTTCAACCCCAAGAAGGCACCTGGTGCCGACGGTTTCACGGCAGACATCTGCAGCCACGCCATCAGAAATGAGCCGGAATTGTTCCTCAATCTTGCTAACAAGTGCCTCACATTGCACTACTTTCCGAAGACCTGGAAAGAAGCGACGGTCGTGGCGTTACGTAAGCCGGGCAAAGACAACTATTCGCAGCCTAAGTCGTATAGACCAATTGGCCTCCTTCCAGTGCTGGGGAAGATCCTCGAAAAGATGATTATGTCGAGACTTCGACACCATCTTCACTCGAGGATCAGTCCCCACCAATATGGATTTATGTCGCAAAGGAGCTGCGAGGACGCCCTCTGTACCCTGATCCAACATATACGGGACAACCTGGAACGTAAGAAAATCGTGACTGTTGTGTCACTGGATATAGAGGGCGCCTTCGACAGCGCATGGTGGCCGGCGATTAAAATGCGACTGGTAGAGGAGGAGTGTCCGGAAAGGCTTAGAAGAGTGCTCAATAGTTACATGAGCGACCGACAAGTGCATGTGAGATACGCTGGAAAGGAGCACACAATAAGAACCAGAAAGGGCTGCGTCCAGGGCTCTATCGGCGGACCAATCTTATGGAATTTGTTACTGGATCCACTGTTGCACAGTCTGGAGAAGAGAGGCGAGTATGCGCAGGCGTTTGCAGACGATGTCGTCCTCGTGTTTTGTGGAGACACAGGTGGGGAAATAGAGAGGCAGGCCAGTGCCGCCCTCGAACATGTTAAGGCGTGGGGTGACAGAAACAAGTTAAAATTTGCTCCACATAAGACCAATGCTATGGTCATCACAAATAAACTGAAATATGACACACCACGGCTTAGCATGGGAGGGGTCGACATTGGCATGTCAAGAGAAATTAAAATCCTAGGCCTCATCATCGACAACAAGTTGACGTTCAACGCACACGTAGAGAACGTGTGCCGGAGAGTAACAGCTATCCACAAACAGCTGACCAGGGCGGCGAAAACGAGTTGGGGTCTGCATCCAGAAGTCATACACACCATCTACACAGCGACCGTGGAACCTGTAATTTTGTACGCGGCTGGCGCGTGGGCGCCGGCGGTTGAGAAGTTGGGCATCAAGAAGCGACTGAATTTCATTCAGCGGAGCTTCGCACAGAAAATCTGTAAGGCATATCGCACGGTCTCCCTCAATTCGGCCTTGGTATTGTCGGGTATACTCCCTCTTGACTTAAGAGTCAAAGAGGCAGCGCTCCTTTACAGAGTGAGAAGGGGAGAGACAATACCAGGCATGGCCGGGAGGGAGATCGAGCGAATGTCCTCTGCAGCGGAAAGTCCTCATCCTGCCGAACATATGAGCCTGAAGTTCATCAACCTGGAAAACAATGAGCAGGTGGATCAATTAGAACATCTCGAGATCAAAATTTATACCGATGGCAGCAAAATAGCAGATAAAGTCGGAGCTGCACTTTCATTTTGGAAAGATGGGACCGAAATAAGAGCTCGAAAACTAGGTCTGTCATCATACTGCACAGTTTACCAGGCAGAACTTTTGGCCATATGCGAGGCAACGAGGATGATTTTGAAACACAGTGCGACAACTTTCGGCGTGTTCAGCGACTCAACCGCGGCTCTCCAGACGGTCGTGAATCCCGGTTCACTCCATCCCCTAGCAGTTGAAGCCAGAAAAAATATAAAAAGCGGTTTTTTGTCAGGCAAAACTATAATTTTGCACTGGGTAAGGGCGCACGTGGGGTTGGAGGGAAACGAGAGGGCCGACGAACTGGCGAAGGAGGCAGCTTTGGGGTCGAGGAGGTCGCCGGATTACGACTTGTGTCCGGTCTCATTCGTCAAGCGCAGTATTCGTACTGATACGCTGGGCGAGTGGGGCCGCCGGTACGAGTCTGGCGACACCGCCTCGATCACAAAGCTCTTCTTTCCTAGCGCGGTAGACGCGTACAGAATTATTAGGAAGTTCACACCAAACAGACACACCACACAGGTCCTGACGGGGCATGGTGGGTTCTCAGAGTACTTGACTCGATTCAAGTGCAAGGAGAACCCATCATGTACTTGTGACTCCGACACAGAGGAGACAGTTCCTCACCTACTGGCGGAATGTCCAATCTTCCTAAGACAAAGATATAATCTGGAGCACGAGATAGGATGTAGCGTTACAGTGACAAACCTAAAAGAAATTATATCAGGGAAAGAAAGAAACAAGCTATTAGACTATTGTACAGAAATATGCAAATATGTAAATAAAATAAACAAAACAGACTGAAAGAAAATTACAGCAACATAATATAAAATTATGTTGTAGGTAGATATATCATAGGTAATAAGTAAGATATGTACAGGTATATAGTAAAATAAGAAACTGAAACTAAATGTATAAATTAGAAATAGTAAAATTGTAAAATAAATATAAGAAAAATGTAAACCCACAACCCACTTAGAAAATGTATAATCACTAATAGTAATATAGTAGTAGTATAAGTAAATAAAAATACAAGTAATAAAAATAAGAAGCATATGTAATAATAAGATAGAAAATAAGAAAAAGAAAGCCAAAGCACAAGAAAGGCACGGTGTAAGAACTTATTTAACCTATAGCTATAAGAAATAAAGAAAAATAAAAAATTAGAAGCGAGAATAGCAGGAATCCCACCTGAAAACTGAGTGAAAGGTTGAATGCAAGAAAGATAAGGTATGCGGAATGAGAGTTTGACTAAAAGTGAGAACTGGAATGGAAGACTTATATAGTAGGAAAGTCTCCGAAATGTAAACATCGGGGGTGTAGCTAGGCACGACAAAAAAAAAAAAAAAAAAAAAAAAAAAAAAAAAAAAAAAAAAAAAAACCTAACCTAACCTAACCTAACCTAACCTAACCTAACCTAACCTAACCTAACCTAACCTAACCTAACCTAACCTAACCTAACCTAACCTAACCTAACCTAACCTAACCTAACCTAACCTAACCTAACCTAACCTAACCTAACCTAACCTAACCTAACCTAACCTAACCTAACCTAACCTAACCTAACCTAACCTAACCTAACCTAACCTAACCTAACCTAACCTAACCTAACCTAACCTAACCTAACCTAACCTAACCTAACCTAACCTAACCTAACCTAACCTAACCTAACCTAACCTAACCTAACCTAACCTAACCTAACCTAACCTAACCTAACCTAACCTAACCTAACCTAACCTAACCTAACCTAACCTAACCTAACCTAACCTAACCTAACCTAACCTAACCTAACCTAACCTAACCTAACCTAACCTAACCTAACCTAACCTAACCTAACCTAACCTAACCTAACCTAACCTAACCTAACCTAACCTAACCTAACCTAACCTAACCTAACCTAACCTAACCTAACCTAACCTAACCTAACCTAACCTAACCTAACCTAACCTAACCTAACCTAACCTAACCTAACCTAACCTAACCTAACCTAACCTAACCTAACCTAACCTAACCTAACCTAACCTAACCTAACCTAACCTAACCTAACCTAACCTAACCTAACCTAACCTAACCTAACCTAACCTAACCTAACCTAACCTAACCTAACCTAACCTAACCTAACCTAACCTAACCTAACCTAACCTAACCTAACCTAACCTAACCTAACCTAACCTAACCTAACCTAACCTAACCTAACCTAACCTAACCTAACCTAACCTAACCTAACCTAACCTAACCTAACCTAACCTAACCTAACCTAACCTAACCTAACCTAACCTAACCTAACCTAACCTAACCTAACCTAACCTAACCTAACCTAACCTAACCTAACCTAACCTAACCTAACCTAACCTAACCTAACCTAACCTAACCTAACCTAACCTAACCTAACCTAACCTAACCTAACCTAACCTAACCTAACCTAACCTAACCTAACCTAACCTAACCTAACCTAACCTAACCTAACCTAACCTAACCTAACCTAACCTAACCTAACCTAACCTAACCTAACCTAACCTAACCTAACCTAACCTAACCTAACCTAACCTAACCTAACCTAACCTAACCTAACCTAACCTAACCTAACCTAACCTAACCTAACCTAACCTAACCTAACCTAACCTAACCTAACCTAACCTAACCTAACCTAACCTAACCTAACCTAACCTAACCTAACCTAACCTAACCTAACCTAACCTAACCTAACCTAACCTAACCTAACCTAACCTAACCTAACCTAACCTAACCTAACCTAACCTAACCTAACCTAACCTAACCTAACCTAACCGACTGATATATTGTATAGACACCTAAGGGTTTCTGTACCCAGGAACGTGTGAGAGGTCTGTCAGCATCCCAAGAGACCCCATTCGTATAGCTATCTCCATATATTTGGTCGATCTGTTCGAGTTTTTCCAAATTCTCATCAATAGTCTATAAACAAACTTCAATAGTGTCTTGTCAAAATTCTATAAACAATTTTGTGGTTGTGACACCTTTGGGATAACGGCCTGAGCTGTGGGCTATCTGCTGCACACCTCAGGACCAGCATCAATTGAAAAGACCCACCTTCACCACAGGTTGTTAGTCATTCGGCTTAAATTACCGAAAAATTACACCTGTAACTCAATTTTTTTAAAGTTTTTCTATAGACGCCCATAGCCTTTTGTATACCATTGGAAGCCCCCTGACGCCCTCGGTCGATTGGTACCCATTTGGTCGAGCTAGGACGTCTAACAGCTCAAATATACATAGATTAGTGTTGCATTTTTCGAACAGTTTTCACTTTTGCTCCATTTACTAGCGTTTCATCAATAGAGGTACAGCATTTTTAGGGCATACGAGTGTGCGCGCTAAAATCACGAGTCTAACGACACCTCTACCGATCCTCTGCGACTAATAGTTCTTGTGATATAAGCGATTTTGTGTTTTCGCGGCATTCCGTCCGCGTCATACCGAGGTTACCTTAGCCCTGCATTTTATCGAAAATTGTCTAAGTTTTTAGTGTTCATTTCGTTTATTGTCGGTCCATAGTTGTCGCTGATATCACAAGTTATATACCAATCGATTCGTATTCTCTGGCGCTACACGTTATATATATTTGTTTACAATAATATTATTGTATATAATAGATTTTTACCGTTTTTCCTTGTTTTTCGAACGGTACAGTGTCAGTGCATATTGTACTGATATATTGTATAGACACCTAAGGGTTTCTGTACCCAGGAACGTGTGAGAGGTCTGTCAGCATCCCAAGAGACCCCATTCGTATAGCTATCTCCATATATTTGGTCGATCTGTTCGAGTTTTTCCAAATTCTCATCAATAGTCTATAAACAAACTTCAATAGTGTCTTGTCAAAATTCTATAAACAATTTTGTGGTTGTGACACCTTTGGGATAACGGCCTGAGCTGTGGGCTATCTGCTGCACACCTCAGGACCAGCATCAATTGAAAAGACCCACCTTCACCACAGGTTGTTAGTCATTCGGCTTAAATTACCGAAAAATTACACCTGTAACTCAATTTTTTTAAAGTTTTTCTATAGACGCCCATAGCCTTTTGTATACCATTGGAAGCCCCCTGACGCCCTCGGTCGATTGGTACCCATTTGGTCGAGCTAGGACGTCTAACAGCTCAAATATACATAGATTAGTGTTGCATTTTTCGAACAGTTTTCACTTTTGCTCCATTTACTAGCGTTTCATCAATAGAGGTACAGCATTTTTAGGGCATACGAGTGTGCGCGCTAAAATCACGAGTCTAACGACACCTCTACCGATCCTCTGCGACTAATAGTTCTTGTGATATAAGCGATTTTGTGTTTTCGCGGCATTCCGTCCGCGTCATACCGAGGTTACCTTAGCCCTGCATTTTATCGAAAATTGTCTAAGTTTTTAGTGTTCATTTCGTTTATTGTCGGTCCATAGTTGTCGCTGATATCACAAGTTATATACCAATCGATTCGTATTCTCTGGCGCTACACGTTATATATATTTGTTTACAATAATATTATTGTATATAATAGATTTTTACCGTTTTTCCTTGTTTTTCGAACGGTACAGTGTCAGTGCATATTGTACTGATATATTGTATAGACACCTAAGGGTTTCTGTACCCAGGAACGTGTGAGAGGTCTGTCAGCATCCCAAGAGACCCCATTCGTATAGCTATCTCCATATATTTGGTCGATCTGTTCGAGTTTTTCCAAATTCTCATCAATAGTCTATAAACAAACTTCAATAGTGTCTTGTCAAAATTCTATAAACAATTTTGTGGTTGTGACACCTTTGGGATAACGGCCTGAGCTGTGGGCTATCTGCTGCACACCTCAGGACCAGCATCAATTGAAAAGACCCACCTTCACCACAGGTTGTTAGTCATTCGGCTTAAATTACCGAAAAATTACACCTGTAACTCAATTTTTTTAAAGTTTTTCTATAGACGCCCATAGCCTTTTGTATACCATTGGAAGCCCCCTGACGCCCTCGGTCGATTGGTACCCATTTGGTCGAGCTAGGACGTCTAACAGCTCAAATATACATAGATTAGTGTTGCATTTTTCGAACAGTTTTCACTTTTGCTCCATTTACTAGCGTTTCATCAATAGAGGTACAGCATTTTTAGGGCATACGAGTGTGCGCGCTAAAATCACGAGTCTAACGACACCTCTACCGATCCTCTGCGACTAATAGTTCTTGTGATATAAGCGATTTTGTGTTTTCGCGGCCCCGCCCGCCCACCCTGATTTTACTGCTTAGCCATATAACATCGGTGGAAATTAAACTCAATTTTCTTAAGATATTTTTTTTTTTTTTTTTTTTTATTTTAGTATTTGTTTCTCCTGTTTGTTGGTGTCCCGTGGGTGACTTTCGAACGTCTGTGAGTTAAAGATTGATCCGTAGGGGTCACATTACTTTCTTTTATAATACAGAAATGTCCCTTTGTAGAACCCCCGTGAAATCTAAACCCGCCCTACCTCAACTTGAAATTGGAAACAACACTTCCTCAACTCTTCACACCCAATCTGCTACACCGCCTATCGGGCCTAACACTGGTACAATCAACTTGTTGAACCTGTCTGACGAAGGAGCAGACAACGACATCTTCAACTTTGCGTCTACTGCGTGCACTACTGAACTGCACACCCCCCACGAGGCCGCTTCTGACGACGGCACGTTTCAAACCTACGTGTTGAATAAAATTAAAACTGCTAGAAAACTCCTTGTTGAGGGGAGGAGCCTTAAAAAGGAAAACAAAGCCAGCATACTACGAATTTTCGAGGACATCGTCAATTATAAGAGCCCCTCTGCCTTAACTACCACACTACAAAATAACTTCGAAGAGAGCCTTAGGGACACAATTGTTACCGAAGTCACCAAGTGCATAAAAACTGAGATACAAAATTTACAAACAACTCTCACCACTTCAAAACCTTTACCTACTCAACCCTCATACGCAGCGGTAACCAAAACCTCTGTTAACCGGCTCTCCACCACTTCACTTCCTAAAACTAAACCTGCTATCATAATCTCACCTAAAACCGTGGTGACCAGCCCCCAAGACACTCTTAAATTGTTTCGCTCGGGAGTTACATTCAAGGATACAAACTTCTCTCCAACTGGGGTTAAGTTTGTGTCCAACAATAAACTTAGAGTAGAGTTCGAGGAAGTGGCTCACCAGGAAGCTGCCCTGAAAAAAGTCCAAGAAACAGTTGAAATATCAGCAGAGCCCTCTAAAAATCTTAAACCTATGGTAATTCTGAAAGGAATCTCAACGGACATCGACTGTGAAGACCTCGGAAAAATCATACTAGGGCAGAATAATCTTTCCAACTACTCATCATCAGAATTAAAGTTCCGGTTCAAAAGAGGTAATAAGAACCCAAAGCTATATAACGCTGTCTTCCTGGTAAATCCATCCCTCTGGAGAGAGATAATTCAACTGGATAGGGTAAACGTTGACCACCAACGGGTTCACGTCGAGGAATACCTCCCTCTTCTCCAGTGCTTTGGGTGCCTTCAGTTCGGCCACACACGCAAACACTGCACATCTGAGAACATCGCGTGCTCGCACTGCGCGAATACAACCCATAGCTACAAAGACTGTCCCACAAATAAGGATACACAAACGGTCAACTGCCATAATTGTACAATACACACGAAAAAACACAATCAACAAATAGACACCAAACACAGTGCCACTGCAGCATCCTGCCCCAGATATATACAAGCCTGCAACAAACTAAAATTAAGAATCGATTATGGCCTCTAAGCGCACCCTCAAATGCATCCAGTTGAACCTTGGACGGGGCAGAAACGCCAGCCATGAACTCAAGTTATACGTTGAAACTTCTAAACCTGACCTCATATTTCTCTCTGAACCCTACATTGGCGCTGGACGTTTAATGGGAACGATCCCCGAATACGTAATTTACCAATTTCCTGCACCGAACTCGACCTCCAAAACTTGTATATTGATCAGGGAGAACCTCTGCAGCACTCTTGGCTGCACAGAGTACTCGGACTCAAACCTGACCGTAGTCAAAATCAACACTAAACACAGCAGAAGCATATACATCGTCTCCATATACATCACACCTCGTAGCGATGAGAATCATACTCTCACCAAACTTGCTACCTTTTTGGAAAGAACGTCCGGAGCAACCCACCTATTGTGCGGTGACTTTAATGGGTGGCACACTAGGTGGGGCTCCACCGTGAACAATCGACGGGGCACCCAAGTATATGATCTCACCCTGCAACACGACCTTCACATTTGCAACACTGGCCATATGCCCACATTTGTCACTACCACGCACAATAACATACGCACCTCAATCATAGACCTCACACTCGTAGACAACACCACACACATCGCAGTCCAAAACTGGAAAGTCAACTCCAACATCTGCCCCTCTACGGAACATAATACTATAACATTTGAGTTAAACCTAGATCACTCTGCCCCAACTAAAAACAGAAAAACCACTACATTCAAATATAACACAAATAACTTGAAATGGGACCTCTTGTCTGACAGATTTGGACAAGAGGTTAGCAAAAATCTTGACACCTCCGCAGACATCACTAACTTCACCATCGCTGAACTGGACAATTACATTAATCACATCACACACAGCATAACACAAACATGCGACAAACTGCTGCCACGGAAATCACCACACTCACATCGAGCCCCCTGGTGGAGCGATGAGTTAGAGACTATAAAACGGAAAGTTCTTAACATACATCACCGTCTACTCAACTGTCGCCGACGAAACCGACACATGGGGGATCTGCTGACTGAGAACACAAGGGCCCGCAAAGAGTATAGTGATGCTATTTGTGCCGCATCCACTGAACACTTCCGCACGTTTTGTAATAAACAGACGAAGGAGGATGTGTATTCGGTCACGAATCGCATCATTAAAACTCTTCCCTTACGTCAACCACCTTCTACACTAAGGCCAGACGACGGAACATACACCACAAACACACACGACACGGCCCTCGCCTTGCTAAACAAATTTTATCCCGATGACTCGCCTGACTCAACCGACGGACAAAGACTCTCCAGATCACTCATGCATCAACCTATCGATACACCTGCAGAACCTCCTTTCACGTACACCGAAATATACGAATGCATTAAAATTATGAATAGCAAAAAAGCGCCCGGTATTGACCATCTGACCGCTGACATTTGCGTTCAGTTTATCACACTTTTCCCCCAATTGGTTACCAATCTCTTCAATAGATGCCTATCTCTTCAATACTTTCCGAAGATGTGGAAAGTGGCCTCTTCCAAAATAATACCAAAACCCGGTAAAACAGACTACACAACACTGGCTTCCTTCAGACCGATCGGCCTGATCAATGTGCTCGGGAAGGTACTCGAAAAACTAATAACGACCAGACTTACTTATCACCTAGACAGAACAGGCCTATCTTCCATACACCAATATGGATTTAAGCAACGCACCTCCACCTATCAGGCAATACATCGTGCCTTACAAGCAATGCGGGATGCCACCTCCGTCGGAGAAGCAGCAATTGTCATATCGCTTGACATCAAGGCAGCATTTGACCACGCCTGGTGGCCAGCCATCTTTAATCGCTTAAGAAAAACTCATTGTCCCAGCAATATTTACAACCTGTTACTGAGCTATATCAAGGACCGTGAGGTGGTTATTAGTTTTGCTGACTGCGACGTTAGGAAATCCATGACAATGGGATGCATACAGGGTTCTGTATGCGGCCCATTGTTATGGAATATACTTTTAGACGAGTTATTCACGATCAATCTCCCTTCTGGATGCCACATTCAGGCATATGCCGACGACATCCTATTAATAACGCGAGCCAAAACTGTCACTAAACTTGAAGAAACCACCAACAGAGCGCTGGCACAGATTATAGAATGGGGTGTCTCGGTTAAATTGACCTTCGGACCGGATAAAACTCAAGCAATGGGCCTTACAAATAAATCTACTAGATGCCAGATTACCATCCATGGCCAACGTCTCGTATTTGTTAATGAAATTAAATATCTTGGCGTGGTATTAGATCGTAAACTGAAATTCGTTAAACACTGCCAATTCATAATTGAAAAAGCCAAAAAACTATTAAACAAGCTGACACTCTTCGTCAGACCCACCTGGGGTGTCCATCCGGAGAACATTCGTGTGATCTATGAACAGGTCATACAACCAATTGTATGCTACGCTAGCAGTATTTGGTCGGAAGCCCTGAAGTACGACTATATTGTCAAAGAGTTTCTGTCACTACAGAGACTATTTGCAATTAAGATCGTTCGAGGCTTCCGAACTCTACGCACGTCAACTGCTATCTCACTTGCAGGGCTCACCCCACTCCATGCAAAGGTACGCGAATTTGCCGATAACGAAGTATCCAGGCTGCAATCCACATCTAGATTCGTCCCCTCGGATGTTCCTCTGGAAACACTGACACATCCGAGTCAACTTTTACACCCCTCTGATAGAACAGGTATACAATTTTCAAATGTACTCTCCCAGGATGACATCGATGCAATAGTCTCCGACAACACTGTCCAAATTTACACCGATGGCAGTAAGCATGACGACCGAGTGGGGGCGGCCGTCGTCATAATATATCCCGACAATGATAACCTAATAAAAAAACTGAAACTTCACGACTGCTGCTCTGTGTTCCAGGCGGAACTTCTAGCAATTGAATACTCCTGCCGATGGATACTCGGAAATAATATCCGTCACTCTATTATATTTTCGGACTGTATGTCGGGATTAACTGAGCTCGCAAACCCCAATAGTTCTAACCATTTCGCAAATAGTATACACCATCTGCTACATGAAGCAAAAACTCGGGATCAAATAGTTGAATTCGCTTGGATCAAGTCTCATTCTGGCATTAATGGCAATGAATTGGCTGACACTGCCGCCAAAGCAGCTGCTTTGCTACACCGGTCACCTGATTATTCCTCCATTCCCACTAGCTTTGTGAAATCACACAATAGAGACCTTTCCTCAGAAGCAGCAGCCAACTTATATAACCAATCCACTTACACAAAAACCCTTCTCCCGACCTTTGACCAATTACATTTGTTCATCAAAAATATAAAACCCAACTTTGCCAT